>JADDOH010004517.1:0-46855 GCA_016648135.1 Agrypnia vestita
AGTTTCCGTCGCTTCTTGATATTCCAACTTGGGAGAACCGAAGATCCCATTAAAGGTGAGCATAAAATATAGTCTTAAGAAAGGTTTAGTCAGATGATTCGGATAAAGGTTCATTATTATAAACAAATTATTCATATGTGTTTATGGAACAGGAAAAAGCAAATCACCTGGAAAACACGTAGACATAAACATTTTATATATATATAAGGAAAACGTTGATATACATTTTTTAGAGCAAACTCTCACATTGATAATGTGAGAGTTAGCCCAGGGATAGTTACAGCATGTTATATGCTTTGCTAGTCTAGTTTCTGGCTGGTGCTTTCTAGCACTTGTTTTGTTATGGGAAGGCCGCAAATGCTTCAGATTGTTTCAAAATGAGCGCGCCGATAATGTCGGTGAGTCTAGAAGGTTCCGGGAAAACCTGCTCCAGAAAGTTCTGGAAGGAGAAGGTTCTAGAAAATTCCCGAAAGTTCTATAAAGTTCTAAACTGAGTGGCGGAATGTGTTGGTGTGTCTAGAAAGTTCCAGTACAGTCCGTAAACTTCTTGAAAGCTCTGGAAGGAGAATGTTCTAGAAGGTTTGCGAAAGTTCTATGACAATCCAAACAGTGTACTGAAAATCGCGCGGGCACAGCTAGTTTAAATATAAATTATCAACTTCGATCGATAGGAAACTGTAGGATAATCGTCAAGGGCATCAGCGAGTCACGACCCGAGGCACACAATCCTCATGAATACGGAAATTAGGATGATATGGTCCTGTTTGTGATTGAGATGGCTGCTAAAGAAGAAAAAAGAAAAGTATTATCGTTTAAAAATATAATTACAACACTATCGAACCTCTCAGAGGGCGGGGTCTGTGTCGCAGAGACAATATTGTGATCAGAAACAGCCTTGTCAAATCATTCCGCAGTTCACACACATGAGTGACTCATTGTTAATGATGTCGATATTGTCAATCGTGTACGGATGCTGTGTAGGTGTTAGTTTCAGGAATGTTCTGCCTTGTCAGCTTCTATTCACTTCTTCTTCTCGTGCCCTGTCCGTTTAACGGACGTTGGCAATCATGTTGGCTATGCGGACTTTGCTTACTGCGGCCCGGAACAGCTCCACAGTATACTGGCCAAACCACTGTCTCAAGTTTTTCAGCCAAAAAGTCCTCCTTCTTACAGGGCCCCGACTTTCGGCAATCTTTCCCTGCATTATGATATGCAAGATCTCGTATTTCTCTGGATATCTCATCACACGTCCTAGATATTGAAATTTTCGGATTTTTATTGTTTTAATAACTTCGTAACTCTGTCCATCCAGCTTATTTTGAGAATTCTTCTGTAGATCCACATCTCGAATGCCTCAAGTCGCCTTATCAGTTCTTTGGTAAGCGTCAATGCTTCCATTCCATAGAATAATACTGAAAACATCTGTCGTAGCATCTGACCATTCGAATTCGTAATCCTAGTTTGAGATCATGACTGCAGAACATCTTTTTCATGCGGATAAAGGTTGCACGAGCTTGCTCTATGCGGCATTTGATTTCAAACGAAGGATCCCATCTTTCATTTAAGTTGTAGCCCAAGTGTACAACACATTGTACCTTCTCTAGTTTCGTTCCAGCTATATAAAGATTGTCATTCAAGTCAACTGCGTTATTTTTGCTTATAAGCATGTATTTTGTTTTGTTTGTATTAAGCTCTAACCCAAATTTCTCACATGTCTCCACTACTTGATTCAGCAGAAGTTGCAGATCCTCAATGTTACTTGTTAGAAGTACCGTATCATCTGCATAACGCAGGTTGTTCAGGCTTCTATCACGGGAGTGCAAAATGGTATAATTTTTTGTCGTAATTACTTCTCATTTGTTTTCCGCGAGATTTTCCCGCACTGTTCGGTCGGCATTGTTCTATTTTCTCTTCGGATGATAAGGAGGGGGCCTTGCCCTGCCACTGACCCCGGGAGGTCACTCGCTCCGCCTGCACCGTCACACCAGTTGACACGTGACTCTTCTAAACTATCGGTACATTTTAGGGAGCGGCTGCACCTTCAGAAGTATCCATTGGCGCCAGTGACAAATCACGTAAATCAAAATAAAATTGCTTCAAATAAATCTATCCAAAACTATAAATAACTTGTACATATTAAATTGAATTATAGGAAAACTTAGTACGATTCTTAGGTTAAATATTTTTCCGTCTTTCGATTTTAAGTTTTAAGTTTCAATTTCGTTCGCGGTAAATAATATTGATATTTTTTTTGGCTTGTTTTCTTCTATTTGATCGCTTTAAAGTTTGATATCTTCGAAAGATCGAGAATTTGATCTACACATTCGCCTAAAAATGGAGAAACGATGGAACAGATGTTTAGACGTTGCTGGTAAAATAAGTTTTGACCATCCCCGAGCTCATGGCAACTGGCTGAAGATTGAAGGCTGTGGTGATCCGCGATTTTCGAGTTCCCCCAGGTGGGACAGGCTGATGATGACGATAATGATGTACGTAATACTTCATTTGGCGACGGCTGTAATAAATTATCTTTTATTACAAGTATATAAAAGCATATAAACATATTTTAAAACAAATGTAGTGGTACTATATAATAACACGTGAGTTGAGGGTTGTGACAAACACAGCAGCTGGGTATGAGTAGACGCATACCTGAGAGCCGTTCCTTTTCAATAAATAGTATATCATCTAAGACAAAGAAATAACGTGTCGTTTATATTATTATATATTAGGCGCCATTATAAAAACTAATTTAGTAACTCTCACCTGTAACCTTCCCGTGCCTTGTTATGTACCTTATCCATCATTAATATTGAAACTACAAAAATTATGTATATGTACTACATTACATAGGTACTAAAATAATAATGATGATGTACGCGCGTTAGAAGTTAAATTCTTTGGCATACATAAAAACACGTACTATGTTCCAACGCCAGATATATGATAGAAACTAAAATTTCAATGACACTTCTCCATCAACGGATAAAAAGTCTAAAATACACATTCAATACAGTACCTACGTAATTTGACTTGTATAAAAGAGAAAATGAAATAGTAATCACATCATTCAACCACCTTAATAACACATTATGATCACAACTATTTTTGGAAAATATACCAGAAAAAAGAAAATAAATAAAATAACAGCACCCGGAGCATATGCAATTTTCATAATAGCATTTTGTTAATAAGAGCGCCCGGAGCTTTTGCAATTTTCATAACACTATTTTCAACAACATGATGTCATCGCTTTTAAGAATTGCTATTGGTTAAATAACATTTAGAAGACCGTCATCTTAGCTTTTGATCGGTAAGTCGTGACTTCATGGTGGGAAAAATTCCGTGCCAAGAAGCGCGCGCATTTCGTTGCATAACTGAAATTTCACCTACAACGCGCCTAGAAGTATTACCTACTCCAATAATAAAATAAGTGTAAATATTTTTTTATTGTTTTAGTCGTTTTTTTCTCAATTTTTTTTTTCGAATTTGGTTAATAAAACACGAATATATCAACTATGTGTCGATTATTTCTCTATACATATGTCTTGATTATTGAATTAAAAACAAGTTCTGAAAAGAATAAAACATCCACTAGTTCCTTGAGGGCTAATGCCCCTTTCTTCGTGGATTCTCGCTTATAGACCACCATTTGTTTATATATTTGCCTACAGTGTTGTAAACAACAGTAGCTAGATTAGCATAGGCAATCAGCAAAATATAATGTGATACTTTAGAGGACTTTGCCATTTAGAGTGCATTAATCCGTGTAAATAGAATACACAGAAGGCTTTTTAAATTAATCGATCTGACTTTAAATTATCTTTTTCTATGTCCTGGAAATAAAAGTATGGAAAATTAATCATTATTTTTTAGCTAGACTAGCCTTTGAATGCTTTATATATCTTTACTTATTTTCGCCAGTACAAATTTTGTGTCTGTGGCAAATTGGAAATTATCGCACGAAAAATTAAGTATTATTAAAATAAATCAAGATTTCTAACTTTCCGTTGCATTCGTCCTTTATAAAGACACTAATAAAGTCCTCTACACTTCTCCTGTCAGACCTCAGACCTCACTATGTTAATCATTCAACGGCAGTTGAACGAATCCAGGAAAAGTTCTTAAGATTTATTAATTACAAATTAAATATACGCTTGGAGGATATCAATTATGAATATCTCCTTAGTTGTTTGCAACTATTAAACTTGTCTGTGAAAGGTATCGTAACAGACCTAATTTTTCTGTATAGGATCATAAATTACACGATTGATTGCCCTCAGATTGTTAATCTGATCAACTTATATGCACCATAGAGGTCCTCAATACACAGTACATTATTTTATTATGGAGGAAATGTCCGAACTAATGCATTATCAAACTCTGTAATCCCCAGACTACACTCATTAGGAAATGAACACGCGGAGGTGGTCGACATTTTTGCTGATAGTATAACTGTGTGAAGGACTAAATTGAAACAATTCTTTACGTCTCAACTAAATGTTAATGGATAAATATTTTTTTCTTTTTCTTCTTCCTGTTTAAAATTCTCTTTTTCATTTCTGATTTTAATTAACACAAATATATTATATGTACTTTATCCTTTTAATGTACTGTAATGTTTATAACTATCTGTCTTTTGTGTTTTTTTTTATTTTATATTTTGCATATTATGTAAAAGCCTATAAGGGCGTTAAATAAATAAATAAAAATAACAATAAACAGTTCAAGCAGTCCAGATCATTATAAAAATAATCGAGGGGCTAGAATTTAGATCTGGAATATTCTGTGCAGCGCGTTCTTGAGGGCCGCAGTGCAACTTTAATTCAAACATTATCGATTTGTGGTCCAGCAGAAATGTGTTTTAACTCATTTTATTATCAGGACCTTGGTGAAGTACCTACGCTTATCAGAAATTCAATAGTGTTGGTCGTCACACAGTACGTCCCTACGTGTGCCTGACCTCCCTGATATTATCTGGAGTGATGGAGTGCTCTGCCAATACAAGAACGCACGTTTATTTGTCAATTTAAAATAATGCGTGATTTACAAAAATCGGATTCCGACTCTCATCATCAGAAAACCAGTGGTCTTCCTCTGGGATAACGAAGTTATAAATATATTTATCACTACCATAGGGAAATCTTTCCAATTCGCGATTTGTTACTCTATCTTAAAATATTTTTAATAATCATACCAAATTAGATTAAGTTTTTAAATGAGGCCATGTGAAAAAAAAAAATTAACCTAACGTTCATGTATTTAAAATTTATTTGTATAAACTTTATACACTTAATATTTGTACAAAATTTTTGGAATGATCCCACTAGTAAAGGGATGTAATAGTTATACATTTTTTTGTTTAATTTATTTTTACTCTTGCGAATATGTATATAGTCGTAATAGTGTTTGAATTGGATACCAATATTTATATTGTATATTTCGTTCGTTGATGTTAAAATTATATAAGTAGAACATTTATAACTGTAAAATCTGTTAAAAATTTACTCTTTATGATTTTTGTTTGTTTGTCGTTTATCGAGTTTGTCGAGTTTCGCTGTCCGTTGTATAAAATGTTACTTTAGCTTAATTGGAACTTTCTTAGTTCCCTTCTTTGCAGTCCAAGAATAATAATAATGAAGTTGTTTAATGTCTCGAATCTTTATTTGCGCTCTTCAATATTTTCAAAGTTTTTAATAATTTAATTTTGTTCGAGTATTTTTAACATCATGGACTGGCGTGGCAACTTTCATTCCTTGTCTTTGTAACTTTTTCACCATTCAACTTTTTCCATAGCATAATCATTCTGGATCATTTTCATCCCTTTGTCCTAGTAGGGTCGGGGGCTTAAAGACTCTACAAGATACTTCCATATTCCCCTGTCTTGCGCTAATCTGCGTGAGTCAACCAGTCTAGACCCGTTCTGTTTTCATACACATTTTTCTGTTGCCTCTCCCAGCTTAATCTGGGGCGACCCACCGGCCGTCTTCCTTCCGGAGTTGCCAGGAGAATTCTTCTTGGGATTCGTTCCTCTGGCGTTCTTAGCACATGTTCAAGCCACCTCATTTGTAATTTTTTATGGGTAGGAGTAGGGGTTCCATGCAGTGTGTTCTCACTCTGTCCACCAATGTACCGCTACCCCCCTCTCATCTCGGCAGCCTGGATCCTCGCTGGCTTGTCATTCTGAATATTTAAATAATACAATATTTACTCAACTGGTAACATAACACTTCTTCTTCTTCTCTGTGTGCCCTATCAGGTATCCCGACATCTCTAGCGAAAGTCTCTCCTCTATCCTGCGCTACCCAGAATAGCTCCTCTACACTTCTAATACTGTCTCCTACCAGCCCCTCTGCGACCCTCTATCTTGCATTTTAGTATTAATTGGAGCAAGTGATATTTCTACCCTCGTAGTATGTGACACAGATATGAAATTTTCTTGACTTTTACTAACGAGTGGAGTCCTCTATCTGCTCTAGCCCGCCTGAGAATGTCTGTGTCGGTCATCACATTAATTCAAGCAATTTATAATAGTACCAACTATTATTGTTTCAAAAATCTGACCGTAATGTTATTTTTTTTATTTTTATTATATTTATTTGGTAAATGTACAAACTTAAGAGTGGCTGTTTTCAATATAATATAATTAATCCACATTTATATTACACGCTTACCCACTTTTAAATGAGAATTTATTGTCGTGTTTAAAAGGGGGGGGCATTGTCATATATGTATATATATCTATTGTTAATGCAATCGTTAGTGTAAGACATTAGATTAAATAAGTAAGATATAGACAGAGAAATATTAGATTAAGTTACAAAAATTAAGACATTAAATTAGGTAAGTAAGATATAAACAGTACATGATTACAAAAATGAAGACATTAGATTAAGTAAATACGATATACCCCAAGGAAACGCTAATTAAGTTATAAAAATTAAAAATTAAGAAGGTATTGTAATAACATTTAAAAGTATGTATATATTGATTGTTTTTGGTAAGATTTTTTTCATTGCGTTATTGTGATTGCTTTTTGTAGAAGATTTTTCAATTTAGATTTGAATTTTCCATAACTTTTTTCCGTCTTCATTTAATTGGGAAGAGCATTATAGAATGATACTCCTTATTACTTGAAATACTGTTTATTAAACTTGAAATAAATGAAAATCCAGTAGGAAAACTACATGAAATTATGTATTAAGGTTGCATTTATTCACTTGTAATAATTGACTGTAATATTTCGCAATTGTTTTTTTAAATGAATTGGTAGGTACCGCTGTAGTTACTCGCTTTCCTGGAAGTTCTTGAGAGCATCTTGTAACATCTGAGAGTATTTCAATTATAAAGACATCTTTGTAAAATTGAAGGCAACATTGAACTATAATCGACTGATAACGGGTGACATTCGCGGCCATCCATTATTCAAACGCAGCCGCCATGTTTGTTTTTCGCGGTCAGCGCGGGAAATGAGAGCGCGGGAATAATCTGTGGGCTGTTCAATTGTTTTTTTATTGTGTCAAGGAAACTGCACAAGACGATAAAAAAACTGAAAATACTTATAAATAAATACGCATAAATTTATTACTTTCTTCAGAGACATTTGTCACAAACATAAGAGATTTATTAGACACAGTAATAAAAATATTTTGTACATAAATAACCCACTTTTTAATCATTCAACTATTAATATAAACAAACATCCATAGTGACTCTTTGAAAATGTTGAGCCAATAATGAAAAAAAAAATTGTCGGCTTTGCTCGTCTTGAAATATGTACTTCAACTTGATTGCGCGATAAATGAATTTAGATTATTTTCAATTCACATCATTTTTAATTAATTAAAAAAATCAAGGCAAATAAAATATTCTGTTTTCAATTAAGATAAATCATAGAAGTCTCACATAGACGAAGCTATGAACATGATAAACGAGTGTAGAAGTGTTTTTATAAGATGCCCAGGGCTTACAACCTGTATGAGCTGGTTTAAGTGATCACTCTGCACAATGCAACGTTCACCAATTCCATCGTAAGAACACCCACATATTATCAAATGTTGAAAGTTCTATATGTGTTATAATCTCAGAATCTTTCGTTTATTTGAATGGACTATTATACTGAACTAATTAGTATACATAGATTTTCGCAGTTGGTAATGATACCTCTATATTTTTAAAGTGGAATTATTTTAACATACTTACTAGAATACGCCTGAAAATCGGTGTTGTAAATTTTTTTTAACTCCTTTCATACATCAGCATATATTTTAACAATATTTCTGTATGCAGGTATATTCTAAGAACACAGTTACTGTGTTTTTAGAACATACATGCATATAAACATATTGTGTTTTCGCTCACGCGTCAAAGTTTACATTATTATGAAAGTTGAGTGAGCTGAAACTGAAAAATGAAACTGAAACCGAAAATAAATAAAAAATGATTATGAAGTCTGGTTTCCTACTGGTTAACTTTTTTAATAGACAATAAACAAATATTGTAGTAGATAGAAGAATACACAAAGTGTTTACTTTGTTACCAAAACCTTTGGAGATATTGTATTTTTAAAGTATCACATAAACTTTTAACTATATCAATAAGTTAAAAAATAAAATATAATTACTATTTGATATCAATTTATCTTAATTATAGTATTTAACATAACCAGGTAGGTACATATTCAGAAAAGTTATATTAAAGCATAATTATACTTAATAAAAACTTGAAATCAAAGCTAAAATGGATGCGTTGGTTGTGCATTAAATTAATTAAAAACAATTTCGAAAATATTGCGAAAACTATTAGATTATACGAGAACAAAAATGTAAATTTAAATCTCAGAACAATTGACTTCTAGGGAGGCAATCAATTAATGCTAACTTTGAGATTATGTACAATTACGATTCATTTCAAATCAGCGGAGAATTTTCATAAAATAAATAATTAGCCGTATAAAGCCAAACCTAGCTCAGTAGGATTATTTTTTAAACTACTAGTTGGTATTAAAAAAAATCTTTACGTTCTTGAGTGTATTTTTGGTAAAACGAAATAAATTATAATATTGACAATGATTTAATGTCAATTCAAAATTTGTAGCATTTACTAATAAAGCATTTAATTTTTTACTACTGGATTGAATGGAAAGACACAGAAGTATCGGCAAGAATGTTGCTAATTTGTATTCATTATTTAGAAACAGAAGTTGAAATTAAGCTAAAAGAAAAAAAAACATTAAAAATGTTCTGAATTGCTTAAATGTTTCTCAACTCAAAATGTTTTTTTTTTTTTAAATTTATATTGTCACGGGACATGGCTGTGAGAGGCAAATGAATTACTTATAGTTCAATAAAGTTTTAATTTATGCAAAAGTTTCTGGACAAAATTAAGTTGAAGCACTGTTCTTAAATAAATAAATAAATAAATCCAGTCACTAAATGTTTCTAGAAGAATTCAAACACTAATTACTGCATTGTTTCTTAACTCGTACTAATTACGCTGTTTCTATCGTTTCAATCGAGAATTTTTACTTTAATTTCGCACTAGAAAAACTTCTCGCTTATCGGTAGGTACTTGCGCAGAATACATCTACCGCTGGAATCACCATGCGCTAGCAACGCACGCTGCACGCTGCGTTTTGTCTGCGGACTTTTCACTTTCAATTAACTTTGACACACAATCAACTTTGGCCAATCTCTTTACATACATAGGTTATCGTTTTCTCGATTTTTCGAGAATTTACGAGAAAAGCCCAGACATTTCGAGAGATTTCGATAGTGCGTAATTCCTTCTAATTCTACCATCTCGTGGCAATATATAAAAGCATTGTTGACCAAAGTGATATAATACACAAAAGATATTCGACGCAGCTTGATTTTCTAGATTTTTATTTCATCCCAGATAATAAATGGGTGATACGGGCTTTGGAAATCTCGCTGTCGCCGATGTGTTAATTTTTGGTCAATACAAAGCGACACAAAGATGAAAGTCCAGAGATACAGAGCGTACAATACATAACTCTGAACTTTCTCATCAGCGCCGCGCTGGCGTATCCTGAAACGGCTCGTCGGAACGAGGTCAGAGCTGGCTGGGAACAGCTGACAGCCGAGAACAGATGCTCGGCTCTCGACACCTGCTCCACACTTCATTGAGGATACGGTGCTACGTTAAAGCGTGTCACGCCAGTGGATCAAGGGAAGATGGCCAGGATCGGGATCAGCGAACCTTGGACGTGTTTTCGCCTTTCCAAAGAATAAGGTTAAGCCCAGACTCGGGGAGCGGTCGAGCAGCTTGCGGCCGGACAGCTGCTGCGCCAATCAGACTACCCGGAGTGCTTAATGAAATTATGACGCGCAGGACTTGAACATGCAGGTTATTTATAGATGTGTTTTAATTACGCACCATTTTTTAAAAATTACTTTTTGTACGTAAATAAGCAAAAACAAGACCCGAGTAAACATTGCGATATTACTGAACTTAATTTCAAACGAAAGAAAATATGTCGAATATAAAATAACTAGGCTGTATTTAGTGAGAGGCAATTTTTCAGAATCGGAAACATCGATTGATGGTCCATTTAAGGCTAGACATTCACTGCAAATATTTGGGCGTTTTTTTTTTACAAAAATTTGGGTTTTTGTTATTCCTTTATATCAGAATCTATATGCTACACTGCAATTTTTAGGGTGATAACTTAGAATACACAAAAGTAATAAACTGAACATAATTTACAATAATTAAAAAAATATAAGCATTAATGCAGCATTCTACTTTGGACGCTCGAAAATAAAGCTATTTTTATGAGATTATGACAAAGATATTGATGTAGGGTTTATTAGGTTTGAACTTAAATACACTCTTGAAATACATAAATTTTTTATTAAATATTTTATGTACCTTTAACATATAAAAATACCATTTGAATACAACGCCTCGATTAATAGGCGAGTGTGCGCTGGTATTGAAATTTCAAAAATTGGCCATCCAAAACAGAATTTTTTTAAATTTTTATATTCAATATGTCACTAACAACCGACTGAACTAGAATTTTTAATGTACATGCAAAAATAATAAAAAGGCGGAAAAAAAAATTTGAAAGAATAAAAAATTCTATTATATTCAAGAACACATTCTTATTGCGAAGTTGTAATTTTTTCAGAACAAAATTCTGTGAAATTTAAAACCAAATTAATTAATCAATTAGAAAGACATACAGAAAAATCAAATCCACGAAAAAATATTTAGCTGCTACCGGGATTCGAACCCGGATAGAAGGGACATCTTGAATTCATTACAGTTTATATTAGTAATCCTGGGTGACTGCATTCAAAACATTATTTTTATTTTTTTTAATATTGCTGCGTTTCCTATTTTTTTATACCCCACATGTAAGGACAAAAAGTAATAATATTGTGTTTATTTTGAATACTCCATACAAATTGATAGCCCGCAAAATTATTAAAAAGAATATTATAAAATTTCAAAAATAAATGTTAAATTATTGAATTATATAAATTCTCATTAAGAGTTAACAAATATACTGAAACCCAATACACTCATAAAATGTTATATGTCGAGGGTAATAATATCCCGCTGACATTAAAATAATAAAAGAAAATCGATCGTCCCCTGAAACCACGCAATAAGTTAGAGGACAATCCCTCCCCTGCGTAAAGTTGGAAGTATGAAGTGCGTAGTTCCAGAATTTCGCTTCATTTCAGTCGCAATTCGTTTTTTGGAATGGGAAGGTTAGTTGGGGAGAGTCACCTTGGTTCACGACCTCCTCGCCCTTCTGCCACCCTGGTAGACCCCATTCAGAAGTGGGGGAGTAATGAAGGGGGATTAAATTAAGTTTTCTTGATTACATCTTTTTATATGAAGTAACAACTGCGTTAGAAAGTATATTACTTAGTCGAGTTACTCTTTAAGGGATTCTGCTACCCTACCATGATTTAATATTGAAAGATTCCTATGAAGCAAAAAGATTTAACATGAATACTTAGTTGTTCTATGATAGAGGGAGTTTGGTTGTTCTTGATTAAGAAGACTCATTTATGTACACGCAGAAGTATAACAATAATAAATTATAAGTAAATTATTGAGAACGACATAGAAATATTATATATAGTATATAACTACATGAAAAGAAATATTGTAGATGTATAACTACAAATTATTATTATTATTTTATTATACCATACATATTTTTTATAATTACTTCAGTTAGTTCCCCTCTTTTGGATTGGTAATGGGTTATGAGATGTTTCGATACGATGAGTCTTTAGAATAGAAAGAAGAAGAAGAATAGCCATATATAGACTGACGGAATAAAAAAGCGCATTTATTAGTATTATTTATTAAACTTATATATTTTGACTTTTCACGTGATTTCACAACACCCATCCAACTGATTATTTTCATCAGAAAATATATATCTTAGACATGAACACGTCTGAAAATTACCCTTCAACCATACGTTGAATCCTAATGCTTTAATACAAGACACAGGGCTTTTAAATACAAACCAATTTATGCCATGTTGCTTCTTTCTGGATTTCAAAACCCAAAGCAAAACTTTTTGAAATCATCTGATACATAATGCATGGTAATCGTTCCTGGGTATAGAATTCTAAAACAGTGGCAGGGGTGTAGTGAAATTTGGATTAATATTTAATACGTCATTGTTTAACCCTTGGCAATCAGATTGGGGGAAACTCACCCCATTCAAAATTTTCGCGAAATATAATATTCGTAAAAGGAAAGATAATACTGAAATTTCGGTAGACGAGTTTAATTACGATTAACCTCGCTCGTATACATACAACAATTTAAACATAATTATAATTACCTTCCAACGGTTCTATATTAAATAATGTAATTAACGTATTTGAATATTATTTCGCAGATAGACAAAGGCATGTTGATATTCTAGCTTAAGTTTATAAAACACTTTAATATTATCATAAAAAATATATAAAATTACAACAAATTAGTCAAAATGTATTATCATTTATTATTTACAACTTCTTGCAATTGTTCTAAAAGTTTTTCGATGCGTCTACGATAAAAACTTTCCGGTCATGATTTGCTGAATTCAGAAGGAGACGTCGAAAGTAGGTACTCACTTCTGGTAATTAAATCATTAAAACTCAACTTCCGTTTTCTATACAAATCTACACACATCGTTTCAATGATCTGCTAAAATTTTGAATACCATTGCTAAGGACCATGCAGAAAACAGAGCCTTCTCCATCTCTTTTTCCCCCTTTAATCCACCCCTACCCATAATATAAATGTTTATCCATAATATAAAGTTAATCAATCAGATTTATATTTATTTATTTTAATAGTTTTTTGGTCTTTTGAAAAGAGCAAAACTTCGTGTATCCCAATTGCAAACCCTGAAGTAGGGCTATCACTTTTAAATCCATACAAATTTTCATTGAAATCTCTGGTAATCTGTTTTATCCATATACGTACTGTAAATATAGACTAGTCACTAAAAAACAAATCTGAGACATCTAGTTTCTCCTGTCTTCTTTGCGTACTAAATGTATCAGTCAGAAAGAGATAGAAATTATTTTCATAACCACGTGTAAGAAAGGAAAATAAAACATAATTTTTTCAACGAATGCATATGAAGTTAGTAGCGATTTGCGGTATGTATTCTATGGTAAAAAAGATTTTATAGCGCAGCATACCTGTAAAAGAGATACAAATATAAACGGGGTTGTGTATTGTATTAATGTTTATATATATATATCGCGCGGACATTTATACATTTTGGACACCCTTAGACCAACTCCCGCAATGTTCGTCTATGTTCACAGTGATTCCTGTTGTCGTTCTGTGTAGCAGATATTTTGGTTTGTAACTAGTCTATATTTATAGTACGTCTAAAGTGAAGGGCTTCGAAAATTAGAAAGATTTAAATATACAAGGCATGATACGCTAATTTGGAAATAAAATGTACAATTTAAAAAAAATGATGGCTGATGTGCAATTTCTGATGGCGTATTCGGATTCAGCACGAAAAATTACGTAAGAATCATCGAGAATTGTAAAAAAATATTTGTCCACTGGTGTTTATTTGTTTATTCGGAAATATAACAGACACAAGTTAATGTTATATTTTATGAAAATGTGAAAAGAGCACGAATCAGATCAGAATCGAACATATTGACTTGTTTCCTAACATATTTCACATAGAAACAAATTATAAAAGTTATTAATTATAAAACAAAAAAATATAAAACAAGAACTCTACCAATATACTTGAAAATATAATGAAATAGTAATAAATAATAACATACCTAATGTTATTATTGTTTTATTGTTAATAAAAAGCATGCTACACATAAGCGTAATATTGCCTTTTATTTTAATACGATGAAACCTACCAGCCTCGGGAAGAATTTGACATTTAACATACTGGATTCTGGCCCTAAGGGTATCGTAACTTTGTGCCGCGACCTCAGTTGGTCTGACGAGTGCAGGCACGTCCCTCGGGGAGTGTCCCCGCTCCTCGCCAGACAGGGGTCGCTCCACCTTTAGTGACCCCGCGACCTAGATCACCTCACCTGGGGTGCTGTTGCTAGATCGGCTCACCGCCACCGCCTGAAGCTACCAATAATATTGGGCGAAAAATAAAAATAAAAATAATAAATGATAGATATATAAACATTACCTACATAAACAATAGCAGTTTTGCTTTCATAGAGAGGTAGCCTTTAAAATATTTGATCGTTACAGCTATTAATAAGTTTATATTATTAATAATGTCATCACAAAATTATTTTGCTGTTTTTGGAGAAGAAATTAATAAGTTTCACCGAATTCTAATATCCCACTGTACTTAACTAAAAATATCTAATATACAAATTAAACAACTGTTCGAAGAATATTTTTTCTTCTTCTGTATGGAGGCTTGAACATTGTGGTGACATTATTATTAAAATAAAACACAAATCAAATTAAATAACCACCAGTAGCAATTAACGAAATCGAGAGTAAGTGATTTTGTAGCTAAAATGGAAATTTTAAGATATATGTATAAATATATATGCCTTTGATAAAAATTTTCTAAAACATGTTTTCAAGAGCACTTGTTATGAGAAAAAAAATTAAATAGTAGAAGTTTGCCTTATGTTACTTGTGGAATGATGTGGAAGGATGGGAGGTATAATATTGGGAGGAAATTTGTGTCTAAATATTTATTTATTTACATATAAACGGCTCTAAAGCCTTTTACTTTACAATTTGTACAAAGTTGATAAACGATAGACAGTAGAAATAATGTATAAAAAAATATAAATGTGAACATAAATTATTAAGAAACACAATCAAGAACAATATAAATGTAGAATTAAAGAACACAAAAAAATGAAAAATAGAAATATAAATAATAATTTTACACATTTTAATTTTAATTTTATTACGCGTATTTAGAGATGATAGGAAACATAGCACAATCAACCGGTTGTAATATGTGTGTATAAGCTTGTGTGGTGTTCATGTAATCTGGTGGTTGGTGGTTCGAGCCCCATTCCAAGACACCAGCAGACTAGTGTTGCAAAGTCTATTTTCTGTGTAATTTTCGTGGTTTACCAAAATCACTTTATTTATGAAATGTGTCATCAATAAGGACACCATTAAATTAATACGCTGTATTACTTCGGTCTTTGAAAAGAAAAAAAATCATTGAAAATAGTTTCCCACCCAGCACTACCCAAGTCAGCCTTGATATTTCAAGAGCAAATGTATTGTGTAGAATTTTCCACGCGATTGTCAGCTGTCAATGTGACGTCTATTGTATGACGGAATTTTCCACGTGGCTACCACACGTGAACAGTCGGCAGACTTTGTCATATCATTAATGGTAAGCTTATGGCTTCTGTAATATTCACAGTATTCTAAATTCACACATTATACTCCATTTTTTGCCGGCTTAGATGCTCTTATATTTTCAAAATAAAGTAGATATATTTCACGCATTAGTTAGTGTATTTTTTGAGAAATACAGCTCACGCATATACACCGTAATTATATTTTTTTACCTTGTATTATTTTCAGGTCTCAGGGCCTGCGCGTGAATTTAAAAAAAAATTAAATACAAAACTAAAAATAAAATAAAAACGAGCAAGCCTTACGGTAGTCGCATATTATGATGTATAACATTTGACATCTCACAATCAGAAAAATCAATTGAGCAGCAACAGAAATTAACATAAAAATTTAAAAAAGCTAATACCTATATATTTATTAATTAGTAAATACAAGTAAAGAAAATTTATGTGTATTTATTTATTGTATAAAAATTTTGAATAAATTTTTTAAAAAAATCACATAAATTAGATAAAATTTGAGAATGTAAATCATTAAGGGTAGTTTTTTTTTACATTAATATAAAAAAATAAGTATTTATTGGATATATATAAGCCAAAATATATAAAAGTTACAACATCTACACGCTTGACAACAGCTTCGCAACATATATACAAAATCAGAAGCATTGATTGGTAGTGTGCGTCTTCGCTGTGATGGCACTTGCTGGGCATTGATTTGTTTGATTTAATATGTTTTAATATGTTTGATATAAATAATGATTTTTTTTCCATTGCGCGTGCTCCGCGCGCGCTCATTGATAAAATGGAATTGCGCGCGTCTCATTTCCTGTTACGCATTTACGTCCCTTTTCACGATATCACTGCCATACATTGCAGGAAAGCGAGAGGAAAAATCTTACACATCAAAAATTTTTTAGATGGATTTCATAGATAGTCGAACTTTGGTGGGTGCTTAGTTCACCAGTCGGGAATTTTTCGCAGTTCACTTTTCACAAAGCAGAATTTTCTCTTGTGCCCTCATCCACAGCCTAATCTAACCTTTTTGAGCTGTGGTGCAGACACACTCTGCTGTCCTACAACTCTATGAGAGTGCAATATAATAATGCCTTCACAATAATGCTCGGTCTTCCCTGGCGTTGCAGTGCATCTCATATGTTCGCAGAACACAAGGTCCATGGCTTTGCTGCTCTCCAACTACTGAAGATAGCTAGCGCAAGAAAGAGGATGTGGGGTCTAGCAACTCCGTTATTCAAGCAGCTGCTATGTGGCTTGACTCCCCAATGCATAAAAGATGGACACTAATTATGCAACAGTGACTGTTCTCCATTATTTTTAAGTATTTATCTATTTTTATTATTATTATTTTTCTACTTTCTATTTTCAATTTCGACATGTTTTTAGTTCTTATTCTACTTGTATGTCTATTGTTGGTTTTCTGTTTTTACTTACATGTATATATATCTATATGGCGAGGTGAGAATCTATTTTCAACAAGCTGAAATAAAGACTAACTAACTAACTAACTTACCATCACGCCGTTTCCCCGTGGGGGTAGGCAGAGAGGATAGAGCGCCATACTCTTCTGCCCTGACATACACCTTTTGCTTAATCTACATTCATACATCTTCGCATGCAAGATCGACGGTTGTTGAGGCATCTTCCAGTATCTGGTTAATCTGGTGATGCCACGTCTTCCGTGGTCGCCCTCTCTTTCTGGCGCCGTCAACACTTGCATTATATATCTTTCTTACCATTCTTTCCTCATTCTTTCGCTCAACATGCCCAAACCACCTGAGCGACCCTATTTTTATTCTGTATCTATTATCATTATTATTAATCATTTAGTATAAATTAAAATGTATATTTATTAAGCAATGTAATACGTTACATTTATGTATAAATGTTGTGCAATTAAGCAATTGTGTAAACGGTTTGTGATGTACATTAGAGTTTGCATGTGTTTGTTACGAAATGTAGAATAGTTTAGTATACCGCTGCGTTTCCTCTTCCTGACCTGGGCGCACAATGGACAAAGTAAGCGTCGGTCCAGGTGCCGGCCTCGGGGGATATGGCAATGGGCGAGAGACAATCACAATTCGCGGAAGGTCAAGGTCATCGTCGTGTGCAACACCCCGCCAGCCTTCCGTCGGCAGCTGATGGCAGGTCGGCGGTGCACGATGGACGAAATTGGGGTCGCCTGCAGGAAAAAATCATATCTTCCTAAATAAAGATGTAAAAAATATTTTTTTAATGGAGCTGATATATTTTCAATTTATTGAGGGAATGCAACCCTTTTGTGCCACAGTTAATTTCAAAACTGCGTTTGATATAATATGAGTAAAAATAAAAATTAAATATGTGAGTTTACAGAATTTAAGAAATACTTTTTTTGGTGGAATTTAGGTATAAACTACATGCAATTAAATGAAATAAAAAGCCATGTAATACATTTCATTTTTTATTTATAAAGTTTATTAATTTATTCAGAAGATAGGCATAGGTATCACTTTTAAAAAATTGTGTAGTATTGGACCAGCTAAACAAGGTGTTTCAACTCACTATATATTTAAACAATAAAAACTGATCAAATTTAAATTAAATATATGTATATTAAAGGAAAACAGTAAAGAATTATATTTATTTATCGATATAAGAAGGGTCCAACATAGCCATAAACTCCTCTGGAGGCGGACCGATTTTCGACAAGGCAATTTTCTCGTATTGGATTTTATTTTTTATTTTATTTATTTCTATATATTTAAGTTAGTTAATCTTACAATTTGTATATTAACTAGTATTTAACACATTACATTCTTAAATCTACTACTAATATACTATCCATAATAACCTACATATTTACATTTACATCTAATCTAATCTATAGTAAAATCTATAATAAATAATACATTTTATGCTCTACAATTCTATACTATTTTTACAATAATTATAGCATTTGTTTTTAAATTCATTCATCTTATTTATACTCTTCATGTTTTCTGGCATCTTAAAATATATTTTTACACCTCTGCACATTAGACAATGACATTAATAAATTATTGTATTGGAACATGCGATTTGAGTAAAGGCAATATAATATATGTTTTTTTGATAACCATAATAATTCCTTCTTTACAAATTTAGTAAGAGTAATTTTTGTATTTTATTCACTTAGAGGTGGTTGTGAAACAAATGACATATTACACTGCCAGATTTTTAAATGTAACTTAGTGGTAAGTGCGTTATATTTAATTTATCAAATATATATATGAGTTGTAACTAATTTGCTATATTTCGAATTGGGTAACATAAAAATTCTATCACTATGTGTCATTAAATAACTCTTGCAATATTTAACTGCGCGGCTGGGAGCTACGCTACATCTTTAAAATATACTTTTGACACAACCGCATACTTTAGAGAGATTTTTTCTTTTAAATTTTAAACGAAATATTAAATATTTACTTACCTAAATAATAAATAATTTAGGTATGTAAATATTTAAAACTGTTTTAGACTAAATAAAAAACATCACTTTATGCTTTGACTATTACCACTTAAGTAAATAAATTTTGAAAATACCTACAAATAATTGGAAAACGGTACATACCACTTGCAAGAACTTTAATTAAAAAAAACTTAGTACTACTTATATCCTCGTGTTCTGGTATCTGATTTTAAGCGCGGTTGTCTTGTTGGTCAATGCAGAGTTTGTCACGTTTGTACTGTGAAATATTTTTTAAAAATCTCAACGGATTTTAATCACTTAGTAATTATGTGATATTGTCATAATGAAAAAAAAAAGTAAAATGATCCTACGACCTTTGTATTTTTTGCCTGCTAGCGTGGTATGAAACCATCCACTGTGCGGTGGCGTACTCTGACCATCGCGATTGCTGCAACAGTTAGGACAGTCTGACGTTAAACAGAATCGAGAAATAAGTTATTGCTGCAAACATTACAAATATAATAATAATGGTAATAATATTTTTAAAGGTTTTTTTAATAATGGTGGCAAAGTGATCCAGGGTAGTCCAATAGGCACGATACTCTTGACATACTGCAGGGTTCGATTCTGTGTATTTAGATCACATTATATGTACTCGTATGTGATTTTCTCAGTAATTATCTGTCTAAGCTATATATTTCATTATATATATGCTACATAGAAGAGCTTTATGTAGGACTGTAATATATCTAACCTAATTGCTAAAGCCTTGGCGTCTGCCGTAGCACCTCGACAGGTGTGTTTTTGAATATATTAATTCTTTTGCATCTTGACTGATCTTTTGATTCCCACCCATCTCTTCCATCCCACCGCTTTCCATCCACTGGGGCCCAGCATTAATTAATTTATCTCTTTATTTTTTATTAATTTTTTAAAATTATATTTTTATTTATTTAATTATTATTTTATTGATAATACATGCCCAGAATAAAGTTTTTACATTTTTATGAAACACAAAGTGTTCAGATAGCATAGCTATCTAAGTAATTAAGAAAAAAAAAAGAATATTAGCAACATAAATAAAATAAATATCTTGATTATCTTGATTCTCTGTCATAAATTAAAGAAAACGTTTTCACTGAAATAATAATTCTTCGGAGAATATTTATTTACGGAAAACATTAAAAAAGAATATGGAAAATCAATACATTTTTGTAATGATAAATTTATTTTTACAACTTCTCCAAATTCGCACTTTAATGTAAATCAAGTATGGCATGTATCGATTTCTTAGTATTAAATAATTTATGGACGCAAATACATGCTAAAAACATTCTGCTCATAAACATATTTTTGTGAATGTGTACCTATGTGCAAATATATAGATATATCTACATTACGTCATACTCAGGGAGTGTTTGCTACTGATTGGTTGGATGACAATTCAAAACTGTCGCTGCCATATCTGAAAAAATATATTTTTAGTTTGTATTAGTTATAATTACAGTATAAAGTAAACATTCAAAGGAATCTGAAATAATATTATTGACCACATCAAAACGACGCAATGAACGATATGTTTTCATGGTCAAACAAAAAATTATTTTGTAAGTGTACTACAATATTTACATATCATTAAATAAGCCAAATGAGATTTTACATAATATGTAGATTTCTGTTTAATATACACGTTGTGTTTTGTTAATAATATTTGAAAAGCTTAATAAGTATGCAGGTGTTATTATTATGTATTAAAAATACCAAATATTAATTTAAAACTTAAATTTATGAACAAATAAATGATGCAAAGCGTAATTTTAATAAAATCAAATAACCTAATTTATCGTCATGAATAATCTTTACAATTTTAATAAATCCATCAATAATATAATCAAAATTATGTTTAATTGTGTAGGTATATATTTAAATCAGCGTTTAACTCATTTTACTACTTTTATATTTTTTACATCGTACGCTGGCTCAAACCAGCAATAAAGCTTTTATAGTTTTCTAGTAACTTTTTTTTACAAAATGGTAGAATAATGGTAAATACATCCACGTAAATACTTCAGGCCACCCAGAAATTAATAATTTAATTCATCAATGTCTTTATATTTTAAATTATATTATTTTTATCCAGACCAAAGATAAAATTAATTGACCGGGAATAGCTTCCTAGACCAAACATATACATATTTATGAAGTTTTTTTTCGTTAATTTAAGAGTTGTGTCAGAGTTTCCGAAGGGTGCGAATGGTTGAATAAGATGAAGCTTGGGATAATTGTATTTAGTGACGTCATGACGACCTTGACAGTAATAGACCGCACTCGAGCCGGTTGAGGTCGACGCACACAGCGTCCCCTGTCGCGACGTCCGCATTAAGCCTAGTTCACACGATCCGGCGAGATTTAAAGTTAGCGGCGTTTATTGGGTTTGACGATGATTCACGACCAATAAACTTTGGCGGTGCTTTAGTTAGGAAAAAAGCATTTTTGATGTGTTACATCTTTCCTCTCGCTTTCCTGCAATTTGTGGCAGGAAAGGACGGAAATTCGTAACAGGAAATAAGACGCCGGGAAAGCGCGCGCAATTTCATTTGATCAATATGCGCGCGCGATGGAAAAAAATCATCGTTTATAAACAAATCAATGTCCAGCAAGCGCAATCACCAACATCCAACCCTTCAGATTTTGTATATATGTTGCGCGTCTGGTGTCAAGCGTGCGGATGTTGTAACTTTGATATATTTTGGCTTATTACTTCGAAACTATCCAATAAAAACTTTTTTTTACATTAATGTACACAATAATTAACCTTAATGATTTACATTCTCAAATATGTAATTTATGTCATTATTTTTAAATATTCATTCAAAATTTTCATACAATATGTATGGTGGCACACTACCGCCATCTATGAAAATAAACAAAAACATATAATTGACCAAACACATTTTTAAATAAAAATGCGTATGTATGATATACGGTACCTACCTAGTGTGGTAAAATTCGATGATAAATAAATGCACATACATTTTCTTCACTTGTATTTACTCGTTAATAAATATATAGGTATTAGCTTTATTAAATTTTGATAAACCAAACCACACTTTGAACTTGAAATGACTGAAGTTTTCATCGAAGTTGAAGAAATAATTGACGTTGTCAACGAGGTACGTTTATGGTACAAGAACAAGATTAAAATCATTTTTTCACCGAGTAGTAGTGACACGCGGTCGATCGGAATCAAACAGTTTTCTTTTAAAACTAAAACACCAACCATCACTGGTGAGAGAAGTCACCTGTGCAAGGTGACGATAATAGTAATGGCCGATAAATCAGATGTACGCACGCCACTGAGAATATACAAAGATATGAATCAAACTATTGAGATAAATATTCATATTCTATAACATATTCAGTACAGCTTTAATTTAGGTTAGCTCGGCTCTAACCCCCCCTGCCCTCACGTAGCCCATGTTCATGCCATGTGGTTTATGAACGCTCCTAATTTTACAGTGCACAACCATCGACGAAGTATTAATTTGTATTAAAAAGGGGTCCTCAAATTCTTAGATATCTACAGCAAAGATATCAGTACCCTCAAGACACTTTATTTCTCATACGTTCGTAGTATTTTATCTCAGGTGTGGAATCCAGGTTATGCAGTACACGAAAATAGAATTGAAAGCGTCCAAAACAGATTCCTAAGATACCTAGACCTCCGTTCATTTAGATCTCATATAAGCAATGAAGACTCTGCGAAGTTTTTTAACATGCAGACCCTAACTCGTCGAAGAAACATAGCTGACGCGGTGATGCTATTCAAAATAACACACAATCTAGTTGATAGTCCGGAACTTCTTCAACGAATATCTTACCACATCCCAACTCGCAATAACAGACATTCACCTACTTTTCATCTCCCCTTTTGTAAGACCAACTCAAAACAAAACTCCTTTATGTACAGATCCACAAATTCATTTAACACAAACTATCACCACATTGACATTTTCAACGCAACAATAAGAAACATAAAACAAACAATATCTACACTACCGCACCCAAACTAATTTGTACATTATATCTTCCCTTCTACTCCCGTCCCACATTCCCCTCCACCCTCTCCATTCGCTATTAATGTATGTTAAAGTAAATTTTTAAATTCAGTGGAAAATTTTTAAGATTGTTTTGCTGTTAACTTTTCCCAAAACAAAATAAATAAATAAATAAACACACAAATACACACACTCACACAAACTCACTATTGGACATGTTTTTTCTTATTTTTTATCGATTGTATATATGTGTTTTCTTGTAATTGGCCCAAAACTCTGTACATCAATTATTGTTTTTTTTCAAGATTGATTAATTATATGGCTGTAAGAAAACCAATAAATGAAAATAAAATAAAATAAAAAGATATCTTTTTTTAGATACATAAAAATAGAATTTTACATGTATACTTGTATGAATATGAAAATAAATGTTTTTTTAAATACTATTTCGTGCGCTTCCAGAAGCGCCCTGAAATAATGTTCTGCAGCTGAATTGTATGGAAAAATTTGTTGAGGAAAAATGATGAAATATGAAACAGTCAAAATACGCAATAAATATATACGATTTTTTCACAACATTTTGGAAAATGCCCGTACGTTGTACTCCCACAACATTAAATGCATGTCGTTACTGCTTTCAACTATGCTATTACACTTTCAGGATTGTTTAAAAATACTGTGCAAAAAAATCGCGGAAGTGAGTCTCGACTCGGCACTAAACAACATATATCTAAAGTAAACAGTTCCACGCGCCCACTACTTTAACCTTCAAAAGTATGACGAAAATAAAATGCTGAAAACATTAAGCAAATACGTAATGTGTTGTGTGTGTATATGCCCTCACACCAACAGATATCAAAATGTTGCGCGCGCTGGTGTGGTCAAGCGTGCTCGGCGCCACGTAACAGTGCAAACAGCTTCTTCGCAGGAATATAGACATTTATCACAAGGCCATTGGGAATATTTTTAACTGGCAATCCCGGCAGGAGATGTGCAGCCACATTAGATCGTTGGTTGTATTATTCATCCACCTTTTTGGGCGTCGCAGGACCAAGTTGCTACCGGATTTCCTTCGTATTCGGACTATTGTCCTCTGGAGTTTTCTCGTCTGGCAACGTGGCTGCCCATTTCGGATTTTTATACTAATAATAAATTTAAAAAATACACATTAAATAATAATGATAAGGATAATTTTTTTAAAAAATCGGGTGTTTGTAAATTGTATTATTAATATTTAAAGCATTAACTTTGTGGTTAGACATAATAACAGAATGTTAGTAAACTTAGTAAAAACTACTACCAGATTTACGGTCTAACGGTTTCGAGACGTACCCGTCTCTTCGTCAGGACCAATACTACACTACTAATTGAATAATTTAGACATTTTTTACATTAGGGAGGAGGTGAATAATAGAGTACCTCTCATTAATAACCAAATTAATTTTCCATATAGCCCTTTGTTCAATGTAGCGTTCACAAGAGATGTGGTAACACCCACTCTAGACCCCACCCCCTCTCACTCTCTCTCGTTAGATCCCTGAATTGTTCAGTAGTTCAATTTCTCTGACAAGATTAACACGCATGTGAACAATAGTGGTGATAGTTTTACAATACTATGGTTGGGGTGTATAGTGTTGTGAATGTAGTAGTGTAGTGTTGGTCCTGACGAAGAGACGGGTACGTCTCGAAACCGGTAGACGGTAAATTTGGTAGTGGTTTTTACTAAGTTTAATAATATTCTGTTTATAAATTGATTCGTAATGATTGTGATTATTTTTATATAGGAAAAACTTGTAGAAATTTTGAAGTTAGAGTTAAGGAACACTTAAGGTGTTTAAATAGTAATAATTATTCCGAATTTGCTAACCACTTTTGGCTATGGATCATTCTTTTGATATTAATAAGGGTTTACAAATTTTACATACAAATTATACAGAATCACAGTTTGATAAATTAGAAATTTTGGAAATAAGAAAGAGTGTTAATAGTAAATTGAATGTTATAAATAATCAGGTCCTTTTTGTAAATAGTTATTTTTTAAATTTATTTTCATGTTAAGCAGGTACTTTATATTATTTATTTTCCATATATAACTTTTTAATATTTTGATTATCTATACTTCGATTTTTAAATTTTATTTTTATTTTGAATTTTTTCAATAATAAAAAAAAGTGGTGTAAACAAAGTTTAATTCTATAAATTATAATCCTATTATTCTTTGAAATATTTAATTTAAAAAATTCTGAACTTTCTTGTTTCTTCGTAATATTGTGGATGCCGAGTTTTTCCTCTCTCGCCAGTCATTTGGATGAATAAGAGCTTTAATCTGAAAGTCGTTTGATCGACGATAGTTTCTGAAGAATGCGCTCAATCGCCATTAATCTATTTGTTCACAATAATAATCTCTGCCTACCCTTGTTGTGATCCGGAAAAATGATGTGTGATTCTAGTTAGCATATCAATATTGGTTGTTATTGATACTCTATCTATGAATGTTTTATTGCATCAGAAATATCAACAAAGGCACCTTGGAACATGTAGTTGATTCACTAGTATTTTATATTAATAAATAGTATGACGTTCTAAAAATTAACTGGAAACTGGTGCAACAAATAAATAAAAAATGTTGCTCCTCTCAGACACATGTAGGTAACATACCACCTCAGCATAGGAAGAAAACATATATTTTTTTAAATACGTATATTCTGAGAATCCAGTGTCTTGCCCCCCTGTACTAGGAGGGCTTATAAATACGAAAAATACACAAATTTGGTTTAACGAGTAAAATAAAAATCTCCCTTCCGTCTTCCGCTTCGTCTCCTATGTAACAGGCGGAAGTTGATTACTACAATGCCAAAGAATCAAACAAAACGTAAAATAGCAGTTTAAAAACACGTTAAACTCTTTATTATATGGCTTTTTACAAGGTTCGACAGGGGGAACGATTATATAAAACCAAATTAGTTAATCAATTAAAAAGACATACAGAAAAAGCAAATCAACTAAAAAATAATTCGACCCACGCATCTCCTCCTATCCGGGGCAGGCGCGTTAACCAATAACGCTATGGCAGCCTTATCGGTAATTGATTATTAAATCTGTATTTGATTAAAAAATTTGGTTTTAAATTTCACAGAACTTTGTTCTGAAAAAACTGCGACTTCACGATAAGAATGTGTTCTTGAATATAAGATCGATCTCTGTATCCCAGACAATATCCCTGGAAGACGGCTCACACTGCGGTCAGCTGAATCGGAGGCACTCTGCAGGCTGGTAGTACCAAGGAGACCTGGAGCCACCAAGTTTGCGGAACGTGCTTTCAGCTCTGCGGGCCCAGCTATGTGAAATCGGCTGCCTCCAGTGCTGCGATCTATGGAGAACCAGGAACTCTTCAGGAAGAGCCTAAAAACTCATTTTTTCGGGATATTGCACCTGTAAAGCGCCCTTTAAGCGTCTCTCATGCAAAAACGGCGCTATATAAATTAACATAAACACAAAAATATATCAGGACATTACTATGAAATTGCCGTTTTGTATAGAAAAATTCAAAGTATATATTAAATTATTCGAAGTATTGATTACACTAATTATACTATATTGATTATATTGTTGATACTTTTGGCATTTTAATGGAAGTTTATCGATGGAGTCGATGAATTCTTTAAGAGCGTTTTTCACCGCCTCGTCGCAGTTGAAATTTTTACTTGTAAAAAGTTATCCGAATTCCGAAAAAAATTGGAAATCGGTAAGTGCAAGGTCTGGCAAGTTGTGTGACGGAGAGTTTCAAGTCAAAGCTCCTGTGATTTTAAGACGGTCCGTTGTGAAGTGTGGGGACGAGTTTTGTCGTGGAGAAACAGCGGACTTGAGCAATTGACAAGTCACGTTGTTTCATAGCGAGCTTGTCCATCGTCGTTTTCAATTTTGGACCGTACTCTACACCAATTGAGGTGCTGGATTCCAAGACGCTGTAGCACAGGTCCACCATATAGTCACAAGCAGTTTCTTTTGACTCAATTTGGAACATTGTTTGGTTGCCTCCCCGGGTCCAACTATTGCGACCAACATTTCCGATTATCATCCATTTTCATTCATAACAACAACTGATTCAGATTTTTCTCATTTATGTTACAAATTAAGGCAAGCTTCCACGCGAGCCGCTGTTTTTTTAGTTCATACGGTACCCACTTGCGAGCTTCTTTATTTTCCCAATTTGACGAAAATGAATCATTATAGTTTTGTCACTGACGTTGAAAGCTGTAGCTGATTCTGACATGGTTTGAGATGAATCCACTTCCACTACAGCTTTCAATTCGTCAGTATCATCTGTAGTTTTCAGTCATCCACGATGCTTGCTGTAAAGGTCGAGTTTTCCAGAAAGGAAGCGATCGAACTAAAAACTCACAATTCGTTCATTTAAATTACCTGGTCCATACACATCTTTGCTTGACGTCTATGCGGCATTAGTACTACGACAGAACTCTTATAAGGAAAAAAAGTGAATTTTCTCTTTTTCGCGGTCGCAGACACAGCACTATCAAGAAAAAATAAATAACTTATTTTGAAAAAGGAATGTCATAGCATTAACGTTCATTTGAATTTGTAATTCCTAGTCGAATGTAAGATATCGAACTAGCCAGTATTAGAAAACGACAATTTCATAGGTAAGGGACCTAATACTTTGTTTATACCACTAAATTTTTTGAAAATACCCACATGTTTTGAGGTCAATGGTCCCTTTCCCAGGATGCACAACGTTACAATATACAATATAAAGGATATAAAAATTAAAAATCGTAGTATACACATTAACAAAATAAAAAAAATGTATCGGAGATGAATAAAAATAATTAATTTAAGTATTAATGTGACATAATTACTTACAATTTTGTTAATGTCTATACTTTAATTTTTAGTATTCGTTGTGTCAATTTATGATAAAGTAAAGAATGAAGAAATTAGGAATTAATGAAAAGCTGATTTTTGCATAAGTAATAGAATTAAAAAAGGGTCGTTCTGATGGTTTGGGCATGTTAAGACAATGAATGAGGAAAGAATGGTAAGAAAGATATATAATGAAATAGAGAGGGCGACCGGGAAGACGTGAAACTACCAGATTAACCAGATACTGGAAGATGGTATCAGGACGGAAGAGTATGGCGTTCTATCCTCTCTGCCTACCCTTGCAGAGAAACGTCGTGAAGTTGAATCTTGATGAAGGGACCATTGGCTCCGAAACACGTCGATATTTTCAACAAATTAATGAAAACAAACAAAGTTTATTCTAAAACCAAATTCATTAATAAATTTGTTCTGAAAAATTGCAACATCACAATAAGAACGTGTTATTGAATATAAAGTACATTTTTTTAAATTAAATTAATAAAATGATTTCTGTAAAACTTAAAGTAGAGCGTGTGCCACGACGAAATGTACCTAGATTAGTTATTTCTTATTCGAGACACGAGTATTTTTATAAATGTAATTATTTATAATTTATTAAGTACGGCATTCTAGAAATTAGTAGATTTTTCTTCCTTGTTACAAAAATATACGAAAGAGATGTGTTGAAAATTTGTCTGACGTATTAGTGCAATTTATTATTTAAGAGTCATCTAAAAGACACATCACGCAAGGTTTTGTTGTTAATATGGTTTAAATCGTCATCAGGGATAATCTGGCCGGGATTGTAAAAAGTCCAGTCACCCTGGAATTGATGAACAGCTCCGTGTCTCCCGGAGGTATTTTATTTATTTATTTGTTTACGCCCATTAGGCTTTTACATAAAGAGTATAAAATAAATTTCAAAAAGCACATACATTAAAAGTTTCAGGAATAGCACCAAATCATGAGTATAAAAAATTAAAAATGTAGATTAGGTAACGAGCAGCAATGCGTATAGGCTTTTACATAAAAAAATATATCATAAAATTAAAAAGAACATACATTAAACAATATAAATTACAAGTAGCAAATTATTAAAAGTACCAGGAATAGCACCAAAACATGAGTACAGAAATTAAAAATATAAAGTACAAAGCGGCAATGTGTACGAAAAATATATATTACCCACCATTACATATTAACAGCTGAAGTCAGTAACGAAGCAGTATTGCCTCTTTAAGTGTAAACTTTACTTTCTCCAGACTGTCGACGAAAATGTCAATCATGCAACCATATTCATTACAAGTTCCCAATATTCTGTGTATCACAGAATTTGATTGATAATTGGTATTGCAATTGTTGCGATGGAATGTGACAATTTGTCGCGTTCTATGTGTGGAAGGGATATTATAATCGATACATGCTACAAGGTCAGGGCTGTCCAACATATTGTTTACAATTTTGTAAAGAAGAACTATATCATAAATTTTTCTTCTATCATATAATGTGAGTAAATTTAGTCTCTTCAATATGTAATTGTATTCTATGTTTTGTATTGGTATGCTTAACTTGTAGTAAATGTATTTGAGAAATTTGCGTTGGACACGCTCAATACTGTCTATATGCCCATTATAATATGGAGACCAAACTGATGAGCAATATTCTAATTGGCTCCGGACAAGAGACATGTATAACATTTTAATACTTTCAATTGATTGAAATGGGCGTAATGTCCTTAAAATAAATCCCAGCAATTTTAGAGACTTACAAGTTATCGCATTAATATGATTAGTAAAAGTAAGTTTCGAGTCGAATAATACCCCTAAGTCTCGAATACAGTCAACATTTTCTAGTTTGGTGTTACATAGAGAGTATTCAAAATTTATTTTTGATTTTAATCTAGTAAATGATATAATTTTGCATTTATTTAAATTTAAGTACAATTTATTCGTTTCACACCATACTGAAAGAGAATTTAGGTTTTGCTGTAATATGTTGCGTTCTGGTATGTGGAGTTCTGGAGCGCTCACATTCTGCGAACAATTATTTGACCTTCGTAAGTTTGCTAAAGATACAATCGGCGCGGCCATTTTGTTAGATAAGCTATTTCAATGTCAAATATATGGTGATGTAATTCTGGGAAAAATGTACTCGTACACAGGCGCCTCGCGCACGGAGGGGCACAGAGGATAGAAAGCCGTACGTACCTGTCTTGCGTATCGTAGTATTATATAAACTACACTTTAATTATTACTTAAGCTTTATATCTATTACAATTACTTATAATTAATGCAGTCTGATCAATTTTCCTTCATTTAAAAGTTTTGCCACCCTACGCATCTACCCCACAATACGCTGGTGTTGCTGTTTGGGATCGTCATCTCCGAGGGAACAGACTTAAAAAACTTTTTTTGGCTCTTCTGTATTCAAATTCGGTGACATCATCCAACAATACATAAATGATGTCACGTACTGTGTCAGAACTAGAAAATATGTATCGTTTTTCCAATATTACTCACATCTTAAAAGGCGTTTCAAAATGACTTTAATCTCAGTAACTAAGTTTTCATGTTAATAGCAATCCCACTACAGCTTAGCTGGGTGAGTAGTGAGTACATGTTGTGTCCTGTAGTTTGGGCGGGTTCCACTTCTGGAACAACTGGTCAATCCGTAATTCGTAACGCCTGCTGCCTCAGGATTATTCTATATATTTAAATACGAGAGGATTCGCACCAACGGCGTTTATTTATTATTATATTATGTATTTTAAGAAAGAAATAAATAAGTTTAAAAGAAAAACGGTTGGCTGTATTAATATTATTGGATGATATTGGCTAATGTTTTGCAGTCTATGTTAATACCAGATTAATTCCACATGTTATTTTTCTTATAACTTTTAAGCTTATTAATTAATTTCTTACAGGAAAATTCAACGAGCACATATTTTTGAAATGTGGTCCCTAACTAACTAAACAGAATGTAGTGAAGTTACAATGTATTTGTATTTACTTATTGATGATGTCAGTATTTATTATTGATAACAGTATCCCCTCACTAGGACGATCCTGTGTCGAGTAGGGCACGATATACAACAACATTATTTAAAAATTACATTTAATTTTTATTTCACATTAATTGACACATGAATTAAAAAATTATCTTATATATTTTATACCTAAAACATCTTCAATATTTATACATCAGACAGACAAATTAGTATACTCTAGTCCAAAAACTATTGGGCCCCCATAGTGCAGTGTGCATGACGCTGGCTTCTTACACCGGAGGTTCCAGGTTCAATTCCTGGTGAGGTCACAATACGTATATTTGTTTTTTTGTGATGTATTTCACTAGGTCCTCATGGCCTGTTATAGCGTTAAAATAATAATAATAATAAATAAAAAAACCTCGATATAACGACGATATTTATACTTCATCAAGGGCACAGATCCCTTCAATAAACGTTGCCCATTCGCTATGGCATCGCACAGCCTTCAATAATTAGTGCGAAATTGTTGAAATGAAAATCTGGTTCGTCTACAGAAGAAAAAGAGGAGATGCATGGTCAGATCGAGTAATTCTCGTTCCACGGTGAATTAATTATTTTTTTCTGATGAAAAAAGGAGAAGAATCTTCAGACTCCTGGCGTTGTTATCCTTGTTTTATACAGTTTCCAATAATTTTCTGCTCCTAGGCCCAATCCCAAACAATGCATGATTAAAAAAATTAGATTAAGTTAGATGTAACTAATGCGCAATCTAGCACTGAAATAGTTTTTCTATTAACCTTATCACGGAGGAAAAAATTCATTTTAATCGATTATTCAATTTTCACACGTCGACTCTCTGATTAGACATTCAGCATTTTATTGTTGGGAAAGTACGGTACGACGTAGTACAACGTAAGTATATTACTTTCTACTGCGTCGTAGAAAAAGCCTTTGAACACCAAGTGTTTCGTATTGTTTCGTAGAGCGCACAAATTTAAAAAATTTATAGATAATATATCTATAAGACTGATTGATATGTGGGGAAAATATCTGGAAGCACATCAAGAAACAAAACAAAAATTAATTGAAAAACTGATTTTAAGAATAATATGACTTACTAATCATAAATGTATTTGATTAAAAGAATGCCATTAAGGGTCATTAAAAGTGCCTGATTTCAGGGTCAGGGTTATTAAAAGAGTACATTAATTTCAGGGTCATCAGGGTATTTAATTATAATATGACCGATCCATTAGTCGGAAATAAATTTGATTAAAAGAGTACATCGGTTTCAGTTAGAAACAGTCCTGCTTTGTGTACACAGGTAAACAAATCTATGGTGTAAGTTATTTTCAAAGCTTCATGCTTCAAGAAGAGTTTACATGACTGAATGAGGTGCCGCAAAGATTTAGACGGAGGTGTGCGTGTGTGATATGTCGGGTATCATCACAATCTGCACATGGTCTCGTATAATATACCGAGGCAAACGAGACATAAATTTTCGGAGTTTGTAGACATTTTTAGTTGTAGGAGCATACCTGAATTAAAGAATTACTTAGACTTAGAATATACCAATAGAATTAATTACAATTTAATGGACTGAATTTTTACTTACGTTTTGTTCCCCGTGAATTATATATATTTATTTATTTTAAAGTATCCTAATTATTGTTTATTTCCATTTTAAATATGTTTTGATTTTATCTTTTATATTTATTTTTTGGATTATTTTATCTTCTTGTCATATTTATCTGGTATATTGGTTTAATTATCTTTGTTTTAAAGGTCTCTAATTATTACTATTTGCATGTGTACTAAGCATCGTTTATATATATTGTTCATTTCTATTGTTCATTTATTTTATATTTTTCGTTTTATATTATTACATTTATATTGTTAAATTTTATACTGTTCATTTATCTTAAGTATGTTCTATTTCTATTATTATTTTTAATTATTTACTCTAAAACGTGTTTTATGTTAGGTATATAAAAATCCTTTTTATTTTCTTGTACTGTAAAAGCCCACTAGGGCGCGGGCGTTTATTATTAATATATAAATATGTAAATAAATATATGCGAATGCATTTCTCATTTTTCAACGATGCAGATGATGTTCATTTTGATCTTCAGCTCGTCGACCTGAAGAAAGACTAGCGCTTTGGCCTCTGTAAATTTCTCGCATATCTTCAGTTAAGGAGTCAAACTATTTCAGTTTGGTTATACCTGGAAGATGTCGAATAACAGACGTTAAATTACATGGCTTATTTCTTTACAGAGTTATTGCAGTCGTGACGCTATGTGTGCAGGCTGTATTGTGCCAAGAACGTAAGTATTCGCCATCATTATGGTATCACTCATATTATGGTAATATCGACCGTTGATAAGATACTCGTACAATACAAATCGCCGCCAGGCAAACTCCAACAATGCATTTTTACGCGCACAGAAGTTGGCCACATTCCTTTTTTTGATATATTGAAATTCTGTATTGAAAAATAGATTTACGAAACACCGACCATAGTCGTTGCACGGAATTCGATTACTTTCTAATGATGAATTTTTTTTAATGATGAACGATTGCTTGTTAATGGTGAATTTTTGCGTTGCTGTGTTAGGTTAAGTTAGGTTAGGCTGTGGTCGTTGCACGGAACTCAATTGTTTTCTGCTAATGATGAATTTTTGCATTCTGCGTTAGGCTAGGTTACGTTAGTTTAGTTTATATTAGGCTTGCTTCCTGTTAATGATAAATTTTTGCGTTAGGTCAGTTTAGGTTAGTTTAGGTTATGTTAGTTTAGATTAGGTTAGGCCGTGGTTGATGTACGGGACTTGATTGCTTCCCGCTAACGATGAATTTTTGCGTTAGGTCAGGTCAGGCTATGTTAGGTTATGTTAGTCTAGATTAAGTTAGGCCGTGGTTGTTGCACGGAACTCGATTGCTTCCTGCTAATGATGAGGTTTTGCGATAGGTCAGGTAAGGTTAGGTTAGTTTAGATTAGGTTAGGCTGTGGTTGTTGCACGGAACTCGATTGCTTCCGGCTAATGATGAATTTTTGCGTTGTTGCGTTAGGTTAGGTTACGTTAGTTTAGGCGATGTTAGTTTAGATCGTGGTTGTTGCACGGAACTCGATTACTTTCTGGTAATGATGAATTTTTACGTTCCGCGTTAGGTTAGGTTAGGTTAGGTTAGGTTAGGTTAGGTTAGGTTAGGTTAGGTTAGGTTAGGTTAGGTTAGGTTAGGTTACGTTAGTTTAGGCTATGTTAGTTTATATCGTGGTTGTTGCACGGAACTCGATTACTTTCTGCTAATGATGAATTTTTACCTTCCGCATTAGGTTAGGTTACGTTAGTTTAGCTTAGGTTAGGTTACGTTAGTTTAGGTTATGTTAGTTTAGATTATGTTAGGCCATGATTGTCGCACGGAACTCAATTGCTTTATTCTAATGATGCACTTTTGCGTTGTTGGGTGCTCGAGTTACTCGCTTCCTGGACAGGACGGTGGTTGGTGGAATTCCTCGAGCAGTCTCGAAGTGTGCCCACTACCCGCGGTTAGATCTCTCGACGTGTGACCGAAATTTGCAGACGCGTTACGCTAAAAGAAATGTGCGCAGCGACGCCATGTTCACGCTGTAGTTATGAATACACACATCCACGCACGCCGGTGGGCACTCACACATCGGCAGCCGAGCCTGACCTTGCCCGTTTGCCCGACCGAGCAAGGTCAGGCCACATTATTTTATTACGTGTTTCGTGATAAATACATTCATTGCGTTAGATATTTGACAAATACGAGATATTTTCAAGGTCCGCCATCGCACGATTTTTTTGCACGCGTATTTTTTTTATACTAGCTACCTACTCAGTTTTAAATAAATTTTCCTCGTACTTCGTTGAAAAACATATGTAGGTAAGTACATAGGAATACATTTATTGTTTATTATTTTTTTTTATTTACTTAAACCCAACATTGTATATGTTTATTGTAGTTATTTTATTTGAATATGATTTGTAATAGGGATTTTCATTTGTCTGGTGTATTAAAAAAAGTAGTTTAGAGAAGGAAAAAAACTAACCCATAAAAACAAAGTTTTTATTATACTCATTTTCAGGTTTGGCGCTTAAACTACGCGTTTGGCTTGAGTCGGGCGACGCTACGAAAGCGAGTAATAAAAAATTTCGAAAAATCCAAAATTATACTATAATTATTATTATTTTTAAACAAAAAATTGTAAGATCATTTTTACCGTTGCCAAAAGTCTGCTTGCAAAGTTTCAGCTCGATTGGATCACGAAAAAAGGGTTAAAAATTGATCCAAAGTTTTTTGACAGACAAGCAAGCAAGCAGACGCTACGAGTTAAAAGAAAGGGAGTAAAAAAACACTGGCTAAGATAGATACTAAAATATATCGTGATCTTACCGGGAATCGAATTACACTTAACTAAGTTGATCTAGCAGATAAATGAAGACCCCATGGCAAGAAGTTGTTAACTAACTTTTTTGTCAAAAATGAGTTAATAAGCCGTCTAAACTAAATATTGTACGCTCTTCCATTGGAAATAAGTTCAGAACTTAAAAATAATTAGAACATGTTCAAATCATAGGGATGAACATGTTAATTACACTTTTTCATAAAAACCAAATCAGAGTTACTAACGGGAAGAACATGTTATCTTCAATAATAACATGTTCATGCCATCATTCTGAAATTAACACGTTCTTGCCTTTTAATTGGATAGGAATATTTATGGTTAACATAAATTTTACTCTGGCAGTAGGTATTGTCATATGTTTGTTTTTATTTCACGACTATTATAATATGTAATTATATATTATTTTTCAATAATTTTAAATGGTACGTAACATATTTTGTATTATTAACTAACATGCCAGGTATTTTGTAATTTTGGTAAAAACGGATAGCATTTGAAGGGTGTTTGATGTTCGTGTTTTACCAATCTTAAAAAGGTGTTTATTCTATTAAAGATGAGTTTCAGAGGCGAAAAAATGTTTTTTAACTACATTTTTTAGGACAAATTATTATATATTTACTTTATTGAGCATAAACGCATTTTTTTTACTTTGTGAATACTTTTTTAATATTTTAGTGACATAAATCAATAAAAATTTATCTTGAATTAGCAATAAAACATATTTTTCAAAGGCGAAATGCAAATGTCTAATTATCTTAAAATGACTTGAATGTTAGTTAACAACTTCTTGCCATGAGGTCTTCAAATTTTCCAGAGAATAACAATTAAAGAGAAGTTTGATCGAAATCTGATAAGTACAGCAGTTAACGTGTCCACAAATTCCGTTATACATCAGATAGTAAATAATACATTTAACGGAGGTTGGTCATGGGGGAAAAGAGTGCCAAGAGAATGAACTTTTTCCCCCATGCGGTGTATTTGTATGGAAATGCACCAAATAGCGCGGAGAAGTGCCCGCTTCAGTACGTATGTAATGACCCCGTGAGCGTGACCTCCAGCCGTACTTCCGACATTCACGGTTGACTCCGGTAACGCGAGGTGCAGCCTACTCAGCTGTCTGTTACTGTAACAGTTATTTTTGATTGGTTGTTTTAATTAAGTATATCATAATCAACAAAAATAAGATTACCAATGTAGAAACAAATATCTTTAATATCATTGAAAGATTTGGCAGGGATACTTCGTGGTGCAACATTATAATTTTAAATATGTTTTGTTTTAACTTTGTAATATACAAGTAATATGTAATATATAAGAGTTATTAATTACTACTATAGTTTCGAGAGGAGAAATCCCTCTCATCATCAGGTATAGATAATAACTAACAAAATTTATAAATCTAATCGGGTCGGTCAGGGGGGCGCGCGGAGGGGGGTGGGGGTGTTTTTTTTGGCAAAAAGCTCTAAGACTGGTGAAGTGGACTGAAATGTGATATTATTTATAAGTGTGTTTTTAGAATTCATTTTTTTAAAGATTTCAATGGTTTCCAAACTATTCATTATCCATCCTCTATGAGGAACCAAGTGGAGTAGTTTCACTTCGTGACCATCGAAAGAATGATAAGTGTTGATTATATAATTAGAAAATTCGGAGAAGTTGTTATTTTTAAGGCAACGGCGATACATGAATAAAAGAAAATCGTCGTTGCCTAAAAAATAACAATTTCTTAAGTCGAAGTATCGCATTGTCGAATTTCGAGGCAAGTTAAACAAAATGGAGGTCGTCAAAGATTTCCTTCTAGGTCTAAGAGACTGATCGCACTGAATGGTGCAATAAATCTACTTTATTTTCTGAAAACTGTATTTGGTTTATTGTACAAGTATAGTACATACTAAATATAGCCGAGTCATCTAATTATGTTCTCCTTCGTTGCACTTTGGAAGCAGTCCTGGTCGCTGATAACAGCGACACCGCAGCCCAAACTATCCATCACCATTAGCGGCATTTCTCATGGCTTCTTGAAGTGAGCCATCGATCGGAGACTACACCGGATCTGTCCGTCTAGTCGACGATCTTCCGCGGAGACGGGACCCTTGGACTCCGTCTTCTATCACCACCTCGCCATTTCATCTTGTGATGTGTCCGGAGTATGCATATATTTCTTATATCTTATTTAATTAAGTGATATAAATATTTTCCATAAAGTTATAATTTTATGTGAATTAGATTAAGTAACGGCAAGTAATAAGTAATATCTAGTGTAGCATAATACATAATATATACATCCGGGCGTAATGTAAACTTGTAGCCTTGGCATTTCCTCGGTGTCGAAAATCGATGACAAATTATTATTTTTAAACATGACTATGTATAGTGTCTTCTTGTGCTTGGACAATAATAACCCAACTTCCTGCTGAATGTTTCATGACGGAATGATATTTATTTTTGTACTTTATACAATATTAAATTATAAATTACCGATTCAGTCAAATCGGTCCAACAGTAATTTCAAGCATAGAAATCGATTCCCGAATAATTTTCCGGATAAGTTTAATAATATATTATATAACATTATTTTAAATATTTACAAAAGAATAAAATAATTTACTTTCGGTCATGATCAGGGGACCACAAATCTACATTCCGTTAATTTTTTTTATTTTAATAGATGTAAGTGGAACAAAATATATTTTGCTGACAACAATTAGTTTTTATCTGATTACAATCAAGTTTTTCTGAAAAATTAACCTTTTAACATAAACTTACTCGCAAAACACACATCAGAGACGAAATCTACCTGATTATTCGGGCAGTGCCGGAACGTTTTGTTTTATAATTCCATTACTTATAAAATTATTTATCAAAATTAAAAAGAATGACAATTTTTTTTTCTATTTTCACCTACATTAATGTATGCATTTCGAAAGATTTTTTTCAATAATTTATTACATGACTCTATTTTTCTTTTGATGTGTTAGACTCCAGTTCTGCTGATGATTAGCACATTCATAGTTATTAGATAATGAATCGCATTCGTTTGTCTTTTGCAGAAATGCATTGTACAATGATGTAATCAACATCATTATTATTATTATCGCTTGATCTTGAAATAATACATGTCTTAGTATAGATGTTGTAATCGTATGTACGAGAATACATTAAATGTAAAGATATTCAATATGTATCTGGCACGCTTGTATACGTGTGAGGTAATAGTGTGAGTAATGTTTATCCATCAATCGTAAACACCATCAAATATACACAGTTTGTTTAAATTTCGTTACATATTAATTAGGCAAATTGACTGTATATCGCATAAACTTCTCGAAATATGTATAGTGAAGTTCTGAGTGTTGCTAGGTTATTATGCTTCAAATCATACAATATTTAAATATATGGCGAGTACTAAAAGTGTAGTACTTCTAAAAGGCGTCAAAACGTAAGTTTGACGATAATGATTTCTGAATAAAATATGTAATCCCCACGGTACTAAGTATGGTGAAATTCTTTGGATTTTTCTTCACTTGTTGCAAGCTAAGATGTGATATAATTATTATGGATGACACGTATTGTCAGTACATAACTACAGATCTACTGACAAATTGTTACGTGGAATACGATTGAATGTACAAACAAGTGAATATTTCTGTATTTTAACGGTTGAATCGATTATTATAGGTACAGGGTGTAACAGAGCTAGTCCACAATACTTTATAAGTGGATTCCTACCTTGATTAGAAGTCGTAAATGTTCGAGTAACCATGACCTAATATCAATAGTTATGGAGTTATACAATATCAACGTTTGCATTTATTTTCAATATTTCTGACTTATTTTTCTACAAAGCGTTGAAGTATCATTACAGTAAGTTATATCGCTTACGAAAAATTCATTCGTTTCTATATAAGCTAAATAAAATAAAAAAACCCCTGAAAAAATTCATATTGGAATTGGAAGGTCTATATCATTTTAATGACTTGTGTTAAAGGAAATTAATTTTTCATATTACATGTAAGTTACTGTAACGATGGTCCAACGTTTTGCAAAAAATAAGTCAGAAATATTGGAAAAAAATGCTAATTTCGACGCATAATCAAGGCACGAATCCACCTGTAAGATATTATGGAGTAGTTTTGCTATACTCTGTATATAAACTGTGTGTATCTTGATATAACGCGGTAAAAAATAAAAAAAACATTAAGAAGTATGTTCTAAAACACGTAAAAATATTGATAAATAAATGACTGCTTTGACATTGAAAGTACCTATCCATAGATGAAAATGAAATACTTGGAACTATTCCAAACTAATTAAATTCGACTCATTATTACATAGTTCTACAATATTGTATTTTCCCTAAATTATCATATAAGCAAATTCTGAAATAATTCATATCATTCGTATTATATTTGTTCATGTAAATGACAAGTGATTAATTATAAGTAGACAAGACATACTCGTACTATAAATTATTATTGAAGTACGCCTAACGCCGATAAAAAAATTAAAAAATAGAGGACGAATTTCAAGATCAAGCAATCGTCTGGACAAGAGGCACAGCTGTGTTGTCGCCGTGGAAATCTCAAAATTTATCCCCGAATCTCCCAGCATCCCGTTGAGCAATTCACCTGAAACAAAAAAGGAATTTCACGAACATTGCTGCGGAAAATGTTAATGTGTTTGGTCACACTGTTACACTATGTAGCCTCATTTTACTTGTGGGAGAATTTTGTTTAGTACACTTTGTCATTCATACATCGCCCCCTAAGCGGATCAGCCCTCGGCGGGACTCCCCTAACCGATAAGTACAGGGTGACCTTTATTACTTTCTCAAGGGTACGGCTAGGGTTGCCAACTTTTATTAGAATAAATAGTCTGAAATTGAGTATATCTGATTTCAAAGGAGGTAAATAAAGTGTACGGACTTGTAATAAAGAGTATAATTTTTTTCAAATTTTTTAAAAGGTATTTTTTGCTACTTTTTGCAGCACATAACAATTTTTAATTGTTTTTAAAATAATTGTACGACTCCAAACATTCCAACTCTAAGTTAACTTTTTCTTGCGACAAAATAAACGTAACCTCAAAACAACTTTGACATTGACATCACAGATTGACATTAGTGGCTGCGTTCAGAAACGTCCGAGTGGCTTGGGGAGTAGGGATTCCCAACTTGGGAATACCAGCATATTAAAATTAAACAGTCAATTTTTTTGGTTACGATAATAGGTATGCTTCGTATATGCGTGACTGACACTAGTATAGTAAACGTGGTGTAGAAAAAAGTATTTTAGCATCCTCTATTAGTGTTATAGATTATAGAGTACGCCACATGATATAGAGTACAATACTCTATTTTAGAGTACGGTTGGCAACCCTGTGATGGTCGACATAGAGATAGATTTAATAAATTTAGAAAATCTTAAAATAATAATATTCAAAAAAAAGTCAAGTATGGACATCAAAAATATATTTCTTCTGTTTGGAATCGTTTAAAAGTAAAAGCCCGATATATTTCTTCTTAAGATTCTATGTATTACAAGAGGCTAACAAAATATTGAATATTCAGCTATACAAGTAATATTTCTTAGATCTTTATTATACCATAGATATAATTCTGTGTTAAATTAATATTGTTTGCCAATCCTAATAGACTCGATCTTGTGAGTAGGTGCGAACGAGCCTTTATTATTTATGAATAGGAACAGCAAGTCTCGCGTGTAGCGAGTGCTTTACCATTATCTTAACGAAACGGACCAATCACAGGCGCGCTTTGCCTTCGACGGGTTGAGCCGGAGGCGACCGTCCTAGTGACTGAATCCGGCCAATGGCGAGCGCCGGCGGTGAGGTCATCGCTCATAGGATGAGTCACTGCACTAGCGTGGATTTCGAAGATATGGTGCAATCGAGAGTATAAAAGGAGCGAACTCGATATACTCAGCCCCTTCAGTTCGAGACCAGACTTGCGAGCGGGAGCGCTGCCCAACAGACTACCGACGGAGCCCTGAGTTCCAGAACAGCATTTGCGGACGGAGTTGCTGCCCGGACTTATGGAGGAATCTACCATTCATCAGTACCAGAGAGGATCATACCGCCACTGTGTAACAGCTAAGGAACACATTTATATTATCTATCGATTAATTATTTTCACTATTGAAATGTATTTATTTTGGGAAGATTTAAAATCGGAGCAATAATGTATAATTAATATCACGATTTCTTGTGTGATCTTGGCTCAATTCGTACGGGAATATCTCCCAAACGAATATATTTTGATGCATGGGGATTTTCATACCATTTGTATTAACAATTGATTTTACGGAGCTCTATAAGCAGTGCGTAATAGATTCATAATATTGTCGACGCGTTATGTATTGCATAACCAGATATCAATCCAAATCGTACGAGAAATTCTTCCGAACGAATATATTTTAAAGTATGGGGATTTTCAAACTATTTTTACTAATAATTGAATACACGTAATTCTATAAGAAATGCTTAGTAGCCTTATAATAATTGTGTTGCATAAGTATTGCGCAATCCGGTCTTCAGCCAAGTCTTTATGATTTGAGTACCTCGGTACATCTGGCTTAACAAGTAGCTTCAGAATGACGAGTAAAGGACAGAATGGGGAGATCTAACTAAAGATTGGGGATATCTGGTTTGTGTTAGCCTAGCTGGCTGAGGGGTGGATGATTGCCGGCACTTGGGCGTGGAACCCGCACAAGCCCCTGCAGGGCCCCTTAAAGGCGGGGTCCTCCTTGTTGCTCGGGGTCGTCAATAAACCGACCACCTAACCTCATCTGGCGCAAACTACTTAAACCAACAAAAAGGTTCCCTATGTCTTTGGAAGGATTTCCATGCTTGAATGCTGTAAAACCTTGATAGAAAACGTTAACTTCTATTTCGTCCTCTGTAAGAAAGACAGGGCCAGAATAAATATAAAAATCATTCACTCATATGGAATAGCTGGGATATTATAAATATGTTACTAACACTCTAACATTTGTCCAAAGTAAATGTTGCAAGATGCAGAATCGTGGGACGCCGCTCTGAAAAGGCATAATGAGATTGCACAATAATTTGTAACATCGCTGACTATGCCCGCAAAGGAGGCTAATGTCGTCATCAATTCGTACCAAAAGAGTACATGATTCTTCAAACACCGGCCTAAAAGAAAGGCGCCTCAAGACAACACACATCATCAGAAACTCGTACCAAAAGAGTACGGCCTTCTCAATTATAAGCCTAAAAGAGAGGCGTCACAGGATCACATCTCGTAAAGAAGAGATAGAGTCTCGGGATGCAGTAAGTTCCGGAGGAACAAGGGGGGCCGTTTAGTCACTTAGGAAGTCGGCCACCGGGTTTAGGCGGGCGCGGGGCCTCTACCCCTCTCAGCAGAGATGCTGAGGGTTTAAAAAACCAAAACTTAGCATTCAAAGAAACTATTATTTCATATAAACTCACGGGCTGTTGTAGAATCCTTTCGAACAAACCATCCCCGAGACCTTATCTACTTATTTATAAAGAAGTTTTGCTTCAAAAATGTCTTATTTCGTAGATAGAAAATTTATGTATTATTTTCCCATGGAATTAATATGAACAGGTTCATACACGTCTAAGACGACACCATTCAAGGTAAGAATATGTTAATATAAAGTGTTTAAAATTATTAGTTTCAGTGTTATTTAATATGTGAATTTCTCCTCTTTATGCCGTTCGATTGATTTTATTGGGTTGTTTCCAAACGGATATGTTTTATTTCTAATACACGAATTCTTCTAGTGAACGTATTTTATTGTAACATAAATGTATAGATTATTAGGTTCGTTAGATGTTTTTATTACGTAATATTATGCAATTGTTTCCACACTGCTCCTATAAAAGAATTTGAAGTTATTACGATACACAACGGGGTCCTTCATCCATTAGACGAATCATGTGCCAATTCAACGACGTATTACGAATAGTATATATTGTATTTATCGAGATTTAGTCGCATTTATTATTTCTAGTGAGGTTTTTAGTATTGGTTCCAGGCGCCATTATGAGGCGGAAATAGTTCATATTCATAGCCCGACTGCAATAGGTATTTTTGTCGCGTAAGAGGTAGCACTTTTAGGAATATAACTGTGTTTTATGTTTCGTCCCTGACGGACAGGATGGTATAGCTGTGGCTATTTAGGTAATATACTTAGTAAATGCAAAGGGCATTAGGTATTTTCAATATAGTATGCGAACCCAAGATGTTAGAAATATTTTAGTAGTAATATTTTTAGTTAATATTGCATTCAAAAGCGCAATTTTCACAGAATAATTATTTCCAGTTAATAATATATATTTTAGTTAAATGTATAGTTAGCACAGGCAGAGTATGAATATTGTATAGAATACTTTATTTTTAATATTTCAAGAAGGTATAATATTTTATTCCGCGATCCTTTTATAGTTACAGCGTATCTGTCGACCTCAGCCGTTGCCACCCGAGCCATACAACTATTTTCACTAACATCATACGGCAAATGACTTTATTCATTGCAATGAAATTTATATTATTTAATATTATTTTCCATGACGTATTTTTGACGGGTCACCCCATAGGAGTCATCACATTGCTTAGCCGCGGCCAGGAGTTGGCAAATTAATTGAATATAATAGCTAAAATTTAAATTCAACTCGCGTCAACTATTTTACGACTGTATAATATTTTTCATATAACAGAAAACATCTCTAGAAAATACCGTCATTTGACGAGGACCCACTATCTACCAGGATCATTACAGTGGTGCCGGTGACCAGACAGGAGCGTATTCGTTGGACTCATTTGCATAGTAATAAAATCATTTTGGTTTAGTTAATATTATAAATGAAAGAAAATATTTGATTATAAAAGCGGTTTTATTTAAACAATTGCGGACCACGGTCCGTGACATCAAAGAAAAAAGGATTAAGCATTTATGTGAACCACGTACTGAGATTTGTAGACAAACGTGATACTAGGTATTAGAAATTTCTTTAGGTTGTTTGTCATATAGACAGTTGGCATTTTTATTATTTAATATTTTGTGAACGAAAATTATTGTAGTAATTTTGGTCCTTGTGATATATTAGTTCGATTTTGGAATGCCTGTTTCTTTGTAAAAGTATTGCTCCATTTTATAGAATATGTGATTTATTTCATATCTCATTCATTTTATGTGGTTTGAATTCAAACGATTCACATTTGAAAAATATTTTTAATAATTGTATGAAGAGAATATATTTGAATGCGATCTCACAAGTATGCCACCGTCACAATCTAAAAAAGACCATCGGGATTTGCGGATCGCAGTATAACAAATATGTAGTTAAGATTCAAACGATTCACGTTTGAAAGGTTTTAATTATTGCATTTGTTTTCTCGCAAGTATGCCACTGTCACGGCCTAGGCCGTCGGGATTTGCGAATCGCAGTATAACAAATATGTAGTTGAGATTCAAACGAATCACATTTGAAAGGTTTTAATTATTGCATTTGTGTTTGTGTTTCGCAAATATACCACCGAACACGGCCAAAGCCGCCGGGTTTGCGAGCGCTGTGTAATGGGAGAGCACGCGCGACACGGTTCCCCATACAGTACCGTCCCGGGTCATGTTCCGCCCGACTGCGAGCGTTCACGAAATAGACCGGAGACGTTTGAGGGTTTAAGGTTTAACAAGTTCGACCTTCGCGCTCGGGCTAGTACGAAGGGACAGTTAGCTGCTCCACTGAAACGGATTCGCACGGCGCCCGAAATGCAAAAATACACACCTGTATTACGGGCAGATCACCGCGACAGATTTCAGCGCGCGCCACGGAGGGTTTATGATAGCTTAAAATTCGGTTTTAATTTAATTTCTTATATTAATATAAACTAATAATTAACCAACGCTAGATAAAATCTGTTCAGTGGCAAATATTTTCGCTTACGAGTTATGCAATAGTAATTAATAATAATAGCAGAAAAATATAAAAGTAAAAATAAATATAAAAACCGGATAACAATTTAGTAGAAAATATAAACACGAGAATATATGAATCTAAAAGAAAAGAAGATATAAAACCGAAAACTTTTAGTATACGGGGTACACAATAATCATATTAAACGGATTTTGCCATGTGAACATTTGATATATATTTTATTTTATAAAAAAAATTATAAATCCGATGTTTTATAATATTTACTTTTCTCTTTCGGTTATGTACTTTTATGATACAAATGCGAAAAATATTTTAATAACTATCCGTCTGGTTTCATAATTAAAAATTAATATAAATTAATTTTAATTAAATTAAGGTTAATGTAAATTAATTAAATCCACACTTGTTATATATTTGTCTTATGGATATTAAAAAGGGTTTCTATATTTGGAAAAAAAAAAGATCTTTAAATTCAGCTAATTTTTACAGATAATAATTACAAAAAAAATATTGATTATAGTATTCTTACAAATCTACTTATATTATTTGATAACTTTCACGTGCATGTTTCGGAGATACCTTTTTATCGTCAAGGTGTTATATTAAAAATTGTCCTAAAAAAATAAAATGTCAATCTACAATGTTGCTGAATTAATTGAAAAAAAAAAATAATTTCCTTCATTGATTTATTATGGTTCTTAATTATTCTAATTATCTAAATGTGTTCTTAATTGTTATACACAGTTATATACGGTTCTGGTTATTCAAACTAATTATAATTTCTTTGTTGTATGCAGGATTGATAGACTTGTTCGTAATAACAGACGCGTATTGTTGCACGAAATAATTATTTGAGTTTCTTGTTTTGATCTAAAATTATTTTGATTTGAATTACAAGAATAAAATTACTTCCATTTTTATTTACAAGACGGCCTGGCATATGAATTAAAATGGTCATACTACCGCCATCTAGCGGAAATCAGAGAAAGTTTTGAGCCTTCGCTAGTATTAGTCTATAGGAAGCGGTAATAGAGAGCGCAATATATATATACTCTTAGTAACGAATAATTAAAAAATTGGACTTGTTTTTTTTTTATATATATTCCTTTGTTTCGCTTCATTGCAACGTTAATTGAAATTGTTTTATCTTCATTAATAAATATTATATTACAATATACGTTGATATAGCTTATTTATAGGCAGAGTAGAAATAAACATCTCACTACTTCAAATTTCGTACTTATCTATATAAGGATTGTTTTGGTTTTGGGC